>OU342584.1:35924872-35936759 GCA_910589645.1 Tinea semifulvella
AACCTAACTCACAAACCTAACTTTATACCAAACCTAACTCACAAACCTAATTTATACCAAACCTAACTCACAAACCTAATTTATATCAAACCTAACTCACAAACCTAACTTATACCAAACCTAACTCACAAACCTAACTTTATACCAAACCTAACTCACAAACCTAACTTTATACCTAACCTAACCTAACCTAACCTAACTCACAAACCTAACTTTATACCAAACCTAACTCACAAACCTAACTCTAAAACAAACCTAATTTATACCAAACCTAACTCGCAAACCTAATTTATACCAAACCTAACTCACAAACCTAACTTTATACCAAACCTAACTCACAAACCTAACTTTATACCAAACCTAACTCACAAACCTAACTTTATACCAAACCTAACTCACAAACCTAACTTTATACCAAACCTAACTCACAAACCTAACTTTATACCAAACCTAACTCACAAACCTAACTTTATACCAAACCTAACTCACAAAACTAATTTATACCAAACCTAACTCACAAACCTAATTTATACCAAACCTAACTCACAAACCTAACTTTATACCAAACCTAACTCACAAACCTAACTCAAACCTAATTTATAACAAACCTAACTCAAACCTAACTCTAAAACAAACCTAATTTACAACAAACCTAACTCACAAACCTAACTCAAACCTAATTTATAACAAACCTAACTCAAACCTAACTCTAAAACAAACCTAATTTATACCAAACCTAACTCACAAACCTAATTTATACCAAACCTAACTCACAAACCTAACTTTATACCTAACCTAACCTAACCTAACTCACAAACCTAACTTTATACCAAACCTAACTCACAAACCTAACTCTAAAACAAACCTAATTTATACCAAACCTAACTCACAAACCTAATTTATACCAAACCTAACTCACAAACCTAACTTTATACCAAACCTAACTCACAAACCTAACTTTATACCAAACCTAACTCACAAACCTAACTTTATACCAAACCTAACTCACAAACCTAACTTTATACCAAACCTAACTCACAAACCTAACTTTATACCAAACCTAACTCACAAACCTAATTTATACCAAACCTAACTCACAAACCTAATTTATACCAAACCTAACTCACAAACCTAACTTTATACCAAACCTAACTCACAAACCTAACTCTAAAACAAACCTAATTTATAACAAACCTAACTCAAACCTAATTTATAACAAACCTAACTAAAACCTAACTCTAAAACAAACCTAATTTACAACAAACCTAACTCACAAACCTAACTCAAACCTAATTTATAACAAACCTAATTCAAACGTAATTCTAAAACAAACCTAATTTATACCAAACCTAACTCACAAACCTAATTTATACCAAACCTAACTCACAAACCTAACTTTATACCAAACCTAACACACAAACCTAACTTTATACCAAACCTAACTCACAAACCTAACTCTAAAACAAACCTAATTTATAACAAACATAACTCAGAAACCTAACTCAAACCTAATTTATAACAAACCTAACTCAAACCTAACTCTAAAACAAATCTAATTTACAACAAACCTAACTCACAAACCTAACTCAAACCTAATTTATAACAAACCTAACTCAAACCTAACTCTAAAACAAACCTAATTTATACCAAACCTAACTCACAAACCTAATTTATACCAAACCTAACTCACAAACCAAACTTTATACCAAACCTAACTCACAAACCTAACTTTATACCAAACCTAACTCACAAACCTAACTTTATACCAAACCTAACTCACAAACCTAACTTTATACCAAACCTAACTCACAAACCTAATTTATACCAAACCTAACTCACAAACCTAATTTATATCAAACCTAACTCACAAACCTAACTTATACCAAACCTAACTCACAAACCTAACTTTATACCAAACCTAACTCACAAACCTAACTTTATACCAAACCTTACTTACAAACCTAACTTTATACCAAACCTAACTCACAAACCTAACTCTAAAACAAACCTAATTTATAACAAACATAACTCAAACCTAACTCTAAAACAAACCTAATTTATACCAAACCTAACTCACAAACCTAACTTTATACCTAACCTAACCTAACCTAACCTAACCTAACCTAACCTAACCTAACCTAACTCACAAACCTAACTTTATACCAAACCTAACTCACAAACCTAACTCTAAAACAAACCTAATTTATACCAAACCTAACTCGCAAACCTAATTTATACCAAACCTAACTCACAAACCTAACTTTATACCAAACCTAACTCACAAACCTAACTTTATACCAAACCTAACTCACAAACCTAACTCTAAAACAAACCTAATTTATAACAAACATAACTCAAACCTAACTCTAAAACAAACCTAATTTATACCAAACCTAACTCACAAACCTAACTTTATACCTAACCTAACCTAACCTAACCTAACCTAACTCACAAACCTAACTTTATACCAAACCTAACTCACAAACCTAACTCTAAAACAAACCTAATTTATACCAAACCTAACTCACAAACCTAACTTTATACCAAACCTAACTCACAAACCTAACTCTAAAACAAACCTAATTTATAACAAACATAACTCAAACCTAACTCTAAAACAAACCTAATTTATACCAAACCTAACTCACAAACCTAACTTTATACCAAACCTAACTCACAAACCTAACTTTATACCAAACCTAACTCACAAACCTAACTTTAAAACAAACCTAATTTATAACAAACCTAACTCTAAAACAAACCTAATTTATAACAAACCTAACTCACAAACCTAACTTTATACCAAACCTAACTCACAAACCTAACTTTATACCAAACCTAACCTAACCTAACCTAACCTAACTCACAAACCTAACTTTATACCAAACCTAACTCACAAACCTAACTCTAAAACAAACCTAATTTATACCAAACCTAACTCACAAACCTAATTTATACCAAACCTAACTCACAAACCTAACTTTATACCAAACCTAACTCACAAACCTAACTCTAAAACAAACCTAATTTATAACAAACATAACTCAGACCTAACTCTAAAACAAACCTAATTTATACCAAACCTAACTCACAAACCTAACTTTATACCTAACCTAACCTAACCTAACCTAACTCACAAACCTAACTTTATACCAAACCTAACTCACAAACCTAACTCTAAAACAAACCTAATTTATAACAAACCTAACTCAAACCTAACTCTAAAACAAACCTAAACCTAACTCAAACCTAACTCTAAAATAAACCTAATTTATAACAAACATAACTCAAACCTAACTCTAAAACAAACCTAATTTATACCAAACTTAACTCACAAACCTAACTTTATACCTAACCTAACCTAACCTAACCTAACTCACAAACCTAACTTTATACCAAACCTAATCACAAACCTAACTCTAAAACAAACCTAATTTATACCAAACCTAACTCACAAACCTAATTTATACCAAACCTAACTCACAAACCTAACTTTATACCAAACCTAACTCACAAACCTAACTTTATACCAAACCTAACTCACAAACCTAACTTTATACCAAACCTAACTCACAAACCTAACTCTAAAACAAACCTAATTTATAACAAACCTAACTCACAAACCTAACTCAAACCTAATTTATAACAAACATAACTCAAACCTAACTCTAAAACAAACCTAATTTATACCAAACCTAACTCACAAACCTAACTCACAAACCTAACTTTATACCAAACCTAACTCACAAACCTAACTTTATACCAAACCTAACTCACAAACCTAACTTTATACCAAACATAACTCACAAACCTAATTTATACCAAACCTAACTCACAAACCTAATTTATACCAAACCTAACTCACAAACCTAATTTATACCAAACCTAACTCACAAACCTAACTTTATACCAAACCTAACTCACAAACCTAACTTTATACCAAACCTAACTCACAAACCTAATTTATACCAAACCTAACTCACAAACCTAACTTTATACCAAACCTAACTCACAAACCTAACTTTATACCAAACCTAACTCACAAACCTAATTTATACCAAACCTAACTCACAAACCTAATTTATATCAAACCTAACTCACAAACCTAACTTATACCAAACCTAACTCACAAACCTAACTTTATACCAAACCTAACTCACAAACCTAACTTTATACCTAACCTAACCTAACCTAACCTAACTCACAAACCTAACTTTATACCAAACCTAACTCACAAACCTAACTCTAAAACAAACCTAATTTATACCAAACCTAACTCGCAAACCTAATTTATACCAAACCTAACTCACAAACCTAACTTTATACCAAACCTAACTCACAAACCTAACTTTATACCAAACCTAACTCACAAACCTAACTTTATACCAAACCTAACTCACAAACCTAACTTTATACCAAACCTAACTCACAAACCTAACTTTATACCAAACCTAACTCACAAACCTAACTTTATACCAAACCTAACTCACAAAACTAATTTATACCAAACCTAACTCACAAACCTAATTTATACCAAACCTAACTCACAAACCTAACTTTATACCAAACCTAACTCACAAACCTAACTCAAACCTAATTTATAACAAACCTAACTCAAACCTAACTCTAAAACAAACCTAATTTACAACAAACCTAACTCACAAACCTAACTCAAACCTAATTTATAACAAACCTAACTCAAACCTAACTCTAAAACAAACCTAATTTATACCAAACCTAACTCACAAACCTAATTTATACCAAACCTAACTCACAAACCTAACTTTATACCTAACCTAACCTAACCTAACCTAACCTAACTCACAAACCTAACTTTATACCAAACCTAACTCACAAACCTAACTCTAAAACAAACCTAATTTATACCAAACCTAACTCACAAACCTAATTTATACCAAACCTAACTCACAAACCTAACTTTATACCAAACCTAACTCACAAACCTAACTTTATACCAAACCTAACTCACAAACCTAACTTTATACCAAACCTAACTCACAAACCTAACTTTATACCAAACCTAACTCACAAACCTAACTTTATACCAAACCTAACTCACAAACCTAATTTATACCAAACCTAACTCACAAACCTAATTTATACCAAACCTAACTCACAAACCTAACTTTATACCAAACCTAACTCACAAACCTAACTCTAAAACAAACCTAATTTATAACAAACCTAACTCAAACCTAATTTATAACAAACCTAACTCAAACCTAACTCTAAAACAAACCTAATTTACAACAAACCTAACTCACAAACCTAACTCAAACCTAATTTATAACAAACCTAACTCAAACCTAACTCTAAAACAAACCTAATTTATACCAAACCTAACTCACAAACCTAATTTATACCAAACCTAACTCACAAACCAAACTTTATACCAAACCTAACTCACAAACCTAACTTTATACCAAACCTAACTCACAAACCTAACTTTATACCAAACCTAACTCACAAACCTAACTCTAAAACAAACCTAATTTATACCAAACCTAACTCACAAACCTAATTTATACCAAACCTAACTCACAAACCTAACTTTATACCAAACCTAACTCACAAACCTAACTTTATACCAAACCTAACTCACAAACCTAATTTATACCAAACCTAACTCACAAACCTAACTTTATACCAAACCTAACTCACAAACCTAACTTTATACCAAACCTAACTCACAAACCTAATTTATACCAAACCTAACTCACAAACCTAATTTATATCAAACCTAACTCACAAACCTAACTTATACCAAACCTAACTCACAAACCTAACTTTATACCAAACCTAACTCACAAACCTAACTTTATACCAAACCTTACTTACAAACCTAACTTTATACCAAACCTAACTCACAAACCTAACTCTAAAACAAACCTAATTTATAACAAACATAACTCAAACCTAACTCTAAAACAAACCTAATTTATACCAAACCTAACTCACAAACCTAACTTTATACCTAACCTAACCTAACCTAACCTAACCTAACCTAACCTAACCTAACTCACAAACCTAACTTTATACCAAACCTAACTCACAAACCTAACTCTAAAACAAACCTAATTTATACCAAACCTAACTCGCAAACCTAATTTATACCAAACCTAACTCACAAACCTAACTTTAAACCAAACCTAACTCACAAACCTAACTTTATACCAAACCTAACTCACAAACCTAACTCTAAAACAAACCTAATTTATAACAAACATAACTCAAACCTAACTCTAAAACAAACCTAATTTATACCAAACCTAACTCACAAACCTAACTTTATACCAAACCTAACTCACAAACCTAACTTTATACCAAACCTAACTCACAAACCTAACTTTATACCAAACCTAACTCACAAACCTAACTTTATACCAAACCTAACTCACAAACCTAACTTTATACCAAACCTAACTCACAAACCTAATTTATACAAACCTAACTCACAAACCTAATTTATACCAAACCTAACTCACAAACCTAACTTTATACCAAACCTAACTCACAAACCTAACTCTAAAACAAACCTAATTTATAACAAACCTAACTCAAACCTAATTTATAACAAACCTAACTCAAACCTAACTCTAAAACAAACCTAATTTACAACAAACCTAACTCACAAACCTAACTCAAACCTAATTTATAACAAACCTAACTCAAACCTAACTCTAAAACAAACCTAATTTATACCAAACCTAACTCACAAACCTAATTTATACCAAACCTAACTCACAAACCAAACTTTATACCAAACCTAACTCACAAACCTAACTTTATACCAAACCTAACTCACAAACCTAACTTTATACCAAACCTAACTCACAAACCTAACTCTAAAACAAACCTAATTTATACCAAACCTAACTCACAAACCTAATTTATACCAAACCTAACTCACAAACCTAACTTTATACCAAACCTAACTCACAAACCTAACTTTATACCAAACCTAACTCACAAACCTAATTTATACCAAACCTAACTCACAAACCTAACTTTATACCAAACCTAACTCACAAACCTAACTTTATACCAAACCTAACTCACAAACCTAATTTATACCAAACCTAACTCACAAACCTTATTTATATCAAACCTAACTCACAAACCTAACTTATACCAAACCTAACTCACAAACCTAACTTTATACCAAACCTAACTCACAAACCTAACTTTATACCAAACCTTACTTACAAACCTAACTTTATACCAAACCTAACTCACAAACCTAACTCTAAAACAAACCTAATTTATAACAAACATAACTCAAACCTAACTCTAAAACAAACCTAATTTATACCAAACCTAACTCACAAACCTAACTTTATACCTAACCTAACCTAACCTAACCTAACCTAACCTAACCTAACCTAACCTAACCTAACCTAACCTAACCTAACTCACAAACCTAACTTTATACCAAACCTAACTCACAAACCTAACTCTAAAACAAACCTAATTTATACCAAACCTAACTCGCAAACCTAATTTATACCAAACCTAACTCACAAACCTAACTTTAAACCAAACCTAACTCACAAACCTAACTTTATACCAAACCTAACTCACAAACCTAACTCTAAAACAAACCTAATTTATAACAAACATAACTCAAACCTAACTCTAAAACAAACCTAATTTATACCAAACCTAACTCACAAACCTAACTTTATACCAAACCTAACTCACAAACCTAACTTTATACCAAACCTATCTCACAAATCTAACTCACAAACCTAACTCAAACCTAATTTATAACAAACCTAACTCAAACCTAACTCTAAAACAAACCTAATTTACAACAAACCTAACTCACAAACCTAACTCAAACCTAATTTATAACAAACCTAACTCAAACCTAACTCTAAAACAAACCTAATTTATACCAAACCTAACTCAAAAACCTAATTTATACCAAACCTAACTCACAAACCTAACTTTATACCTAACCTAACCTAACCTAACCTAACCTAACCTAACCTAACCTAACCTAACTCACAAACCTAACTTTATACCAAACCTAACTCACAAACCTAACTTTATACCAAACCTAACTCACAAACCTAATTTATACCAAACCTAACTCACAAACCTAATTTATACCAAACCTAACTCACAAACCTAAATTATACCAAACCTAACTTACAAACCTAACTTTATACCAAACCTAACTCACAAACCTAACTTTATACCAAACCTTACTTACAAACCTAACTTTATACCAAACCTAACTCACAAACCTAACTCTAAAACAAACCTAATTTATAACAAACATAACTCAAACCTAACTCTAAAACAAACCTAATTTATACCAAACCTAACTCACAAACCTAACTTTATACCTAACCTAACCTAACCTAACCTAACCTAACCTAACCTAACTCACAAACCTAACTTTATACCAAACCTAACTCACAAACCTAACTCTAAAACAAACCTAATTTATACCAAACCTAACTCACAAACCTAACTTTATACCAAACCTAACTCACAAACCTAACTTTATACCAAACCTAACTCACAAACCTAACTCTAAAACAAACCTAATTTATAACAAACATAACTCAAACCTAACTCTAAAACAAACCTAATTTATACCAAACCTAACTCACAAACCTAACTTTATACCAAACCTAACTCACAAACCTAACTTTATACCAAACCTAACTCACAAACCTAACTTTAAAACAAACCTAATTTATACCAAACCTAACTCACAAACCTAACTTTATACCAAACCTAACTCACAAACCTAACTCTAAAACAAACCTAATTTATAACAAACCTAACTCAAACCTAATTTATAACAAACCTAACTCAAACCTAACTCTAAAACAAACCTAATTTACAACAAACCTAACTCACAAACCTAACTCAAACCTAATTTATAACAAACCTAACTCAAACCTAACTCTAAAACAAACCTAATTTATACCAAACCTAACTCACAAACCTAATTTATACCAAACCTAACTCACAAACCAAACTTTATACCAAACCTAACTCACAAACCTAACTTTATACCAAACCTAACTCACAAACCTAACTTTATACCAAACCTAACTCACAAACCTAACTCTAAAACAAACCTAATTTATACCAAACCTAACTCACAAACCTAATTTATACCAAACCTAACTCACAAACCTAACTTTATACCAAACCTAACTCACAAACCTAATTTATACCAAACCTAACTCACAAACCTAACTTTATACCAAACCTAACTCACAAACCTAACTCTAAAACAAACCTAATTTATAACAAACCTAACTCAAACCTAATTTATAACAAACCTAACTCAAACCTAACTCTAAAACAAACCTAATTTACAACAAACCTAACTCACAAACCTAACTCAAACCTAATTTATAACAAACCTAACTCAAACCTAACTCTAAAACAAACCTAATTTATACCAAACCTAACTCACAAACCTAATTTATACCAAACCTAACTCACAAACCAAACTTTATACCAAACCTAACTCACAAACCTAACTTTATACCAAACCTAACTCACAAACCTAACTTTATACCAAACCTAACTCACAAACCTAACTCTAAAACAAACCTAATTTATACCAAACCTAACTCACAAACCTAATTTATACCAAACCTAACTCACAAACCTAACTTTATACCAAACCTAACTCACAAACCTAACTTTATACCAAACCTAACTCACAAACCTAATTTATACCAAACCTAACTCACAAACCTAACTTTATACCAAACCTAACTCACAAACCTAACTTTATACCAAACCTAACTCACAAACCTAATTTATACCAAACCTAACTCACAAACCTAATTTATATCAAACCTAACTCACAAACCTAACTTATACCAAACCTAACTCACAAACCTAACTTTATACCAAACCTAACTCACAAACCTAACTTTATACCAAACCTTACTTACAAACCTAACTTTATACCAAACCTAACTCACAAACCTAACTCTAAAACAAACCTAATTTATAACAAACCTAACTCAAACCTAATTTATAACAAACCTAACTCAAACCTAACTCTAAAACAAACCTAATTTACAACAAACCTAACTCACAAACCTAACTCAAACCTAATTTATAACAAACCTAACTCAAACCTAACTCTAAAACAAACCTAATTTATACCAAACCTAACTCACAAACCTAATTTATACCAAACCTAACTCACAAACCAAACTTTATACCAAACCTAACTCACAAACCTAACTTTATACCAAACCTAACTCACAAACCTAACTTTATACCAAACCTAACTCACAAACCTAACTCTAAAACAAACCTAATTTATACCAAACCTAACTCACAAACCTAATTTATACCAAACCTAACTCACAAACCTAACTTTATACCAAACCTAACTCACAAACCTAACTTTATACCAAACCTAACTCACAAACCTAATTTATACCAAACCTAACTCACAAACCTAACTTTATACCAAACCTAACTCACAAACCTAACTTTATACCAAACCTAACTCACAAACCTAATTTATACCAAACCTAACTCACAAACCTAATTTATATCAAACCTAACTCACAAACCTAACTTATACCAAACCTAACTCACAAACCTAACTTTATACCAAACATAACTCACAAACCTAATTTATACCAAACCTAACTCACAAACCTAATTTATACCAAACCTAACTCACAAACCTAATTTATACCAAACCTAACTCACAAACCTAACTTTATACCAAACCTAACTCACAAACCTAACTTTATACCAAACCTAACTCACAAACCTAATTTATACCAAACCTAACTCACAAACCTAACTTTATACCAAACCTAACTCACAAACCTAACTTTATACCAAACCTAACTCACAAACCTAATTTATACCAAACCTAACTCACAAACCTAATTTATACCAAACCTAACTCACAAACCTAACTTATACCAAACCTAACTCACAAACCTAACTTTATACCAAACCTAACTCACAAACCTAACTTTATACCTAACCTAACCTAACCTAACCTAACCTAACCTAACTCACAAACCTAACTTTATACCAAACCTAACTCACAAACCTAACTCTAAAACAAACCTAATTTATACCAAACCTAACTCGCAAACCTAATTTATACCAAACCTAACTCACAAACCTAATTTATACCAAACCTAACTCACAAACCTAACTTTATACCAAACCTAACTCACAAACCTAACTCACAAACCTAACTCACAAACCTAACTTTATACCAAACCTAACTCACAAACCTAACTTTATACCAAACCTAACTCACAAACCTAACTTTATACCAAACCTAACTCACAAACCTAATTTATACCAAACCTAACTCACAAACCTAATTTATACCAAACCTAACTCACAAACCTAACTTTATACCAAACCTAACTCACAAACCTAACTCAAACCTAATTATAACAAACCTAACTCAAACCTAACTCTAAAACAAACCTAATTTACAACAAACCTAACTCACAAACCTAACTCAAACCTAATTTATAACAAACCTAACTCAAACCTAACTCTAAAACAAACCTAATTTATACCAAACCTAACTCACAAACCTAATTTATACCAAACCTAACTCACAAACCTAACTTTATACCTAACCTAACCTAACCTAACCTAACCTAACTCACAAACCTAACTTTATACCAAACCTAACTCACAAACCTAACTCTAAAACAAACCTAATTTATACCAAACCTAACTCACAAACCTAACTTTATACCAAACCTAACTCACAAACCTAACTTTATACCAAACCTAACTCACAAACCTAACTTTATACCAAACCTAACTCACAAACCTAACTTTATACCAAACCTAACTCACAAACCTAACTTTATACCAAACC
>OU342629.1:0-16813 GCA_910589645.1 Tinea semifulvella
CTTAAATAGCTTATAATTTAGAGTTTAATATTGAAGATATTAAGGAGATTGTTTAATCTTTAAGTAATTAATTTTATTTATAAAAAATTTTTTTTTATTTTTACAGTGAAAATGTAATGTTTTATTTAAACTATATAAATAAAGAAATATTAATGGAATTTAACCACTAAAAATTAAGTTAGCAGCTTAATTTGGGTTATATTTCTAATTGGAATTTTTATTCAATTTTATCATTAACAGTGATATACCTCTTTTTGGTTTCAATTAATTAAATAAGGAGTTTAAGAACTCTGTCTTTTAAGTCGAAATTAAATGCAAATTTGCTTCTTATTTAAGATAAATTGAAATAATTCAATATCTTTTGAGTGCAAATCAAATGTTTTTTAAACTATAATCCTTAAATATAAATAATATAATATTATTATTATTATATTTATAATTAATTAATTTGTTCAGTTTAGTATATTTTGGTTTCATTCATGATAAATTCCTATTAATAAAATAATAAGAAAAAATGTTCTTATTGATATTCAAAAAAATATATTAACTAAATTAAATGTTATAATTATTGGAAAAATTAAAGCAATTTCGACATCAAAAATTAAAAAAATTACAGTAATTAAAAAAAAGTGTATAGAAAAGGGAATTCGGGCAGATGAGTTTGGATCAAATCCACATTCAAATGGGGAACATTTTTCTCGGTCCATGAATGATTTTTTAGATAAAATAATTGATACAGATATTATAATATTAGAGATTAGTATGATAATAATTGTTGTTATTATTAATACAGTAATTATTTATATTAAAAATAAATTAAACTTTTTGATTGGAAGTCAAATATACTAAATATATTATATAAATAAATTAATTTCCTCACCAATAAATTGAAATATAAAGGAATAATCATACAACGTCAACGAAATG
This sequence comes from Tinea semifulvella, assembly GCA_910589645.1. Lineage (NCBI taxonomy): Eukaryota > Metazoa > Arthropoda > Insecta > Lepidoptera > Tineidae > Tinea > Tinea semifulvella. The sequence continues at coordinate 928 of OU342629.1, forward strand.
TCAATATCAGGCAGCACTTTCAAATCCAAAGTGATGATTTATTGAAAAATGATTTTTTATATGTCGAATTAAACAAATAAGTAAGAAAATTGTACCGATAATAACATGAAGCCCATGGAATCCTGTTGCCATAAAAAAAGTTGACCCATAAATTCTATCAGCTAAAGTAAAAGGGGCTTCTAAATATTCATAAGCTTGTAAAATTGTAAAGTAAATTCCTAAAATTACCGTAAAAAATAATCCTTGAGTTGTTTGTTCATGATTATTTTCTATTAATGCGTGATGAGCTCAAGTGACAGTAATTCCTGATGTGATTAAAATAATTGTATTTAAAAGAGGAATTTGAAATGGGTTAAATGGGGTGATTCTTATGGGAGGTCAAATAGATCCAATTTCAATATTAGGGGATAGGCTACTATGGAAAAAAGTTCAAAAAAATGATAAAAAGAAAAATACTTCTGAGACAATAAATAAAATTATTCCTCATCGAAGTCCTTTTGAGACTAAAATAGTATGTTTACCTTGAAGGGTTCCTTCTCGGCAAATATCTCGTCATCATTGATATATAGTTAATAAGACAATTAAATATCCTAGTAATATTAGATTTATACTAAATTTATGGAATCATTTAGTTAGGCCTGATATTATTGTAGCTACTCCAATAGCTCCAGTTAAAGGTCAGGGGCTATAATCTACTAAATGGTATGGGTGATTTGAATGTGATGACATTAGTTTACTTCTCTAGAGTATAAAGTTCTTAAAATTGAAATTACATAGGATTGAATTATAGCTACTGCAGATTCTAAAATTAATAATAAAATTTGGATGGTAATTAAAATAAATAATAGATATGTTGGAAAATTTGGGCCAGTATTTCCTAATAAAGTTATTAATAAATGGCCTGCAATTATATTTGCTGTTAATCGTACTGCTAAAGTTCCGGGTCGAATAATATTTCTAATAGTCTCAATTAAGACTATAAAAGGTATTAAAATTCTTGGGGTTCCTTGGGGAATTATATGACTAAATATATGTTGAGTATTATTTAATCATCCAAAAAATATAAATCTTAATCATAATGGTAAAGATAGAGATAGAGTTAGTGTTAAATGACTAGTAGAAGTAAAAATATACGGAAAAAGTCCTAAAAAATTATTAAATATAATAAAAGTAAATAAAGAAATAAAAATAAAAGTTGACCCATTTATTCCATTAATTCCTAATAATGTTTTAAATTCTAAGTGAAGTTTGTTTAATACTGAGTTTCATAAAATTATATGTCGATTAGGGATAATTCAGTATATATATGGGATAAATAAAATACCCAATAAAGTTCTTAGTCAGTTGAATGGGATGTTAAAAATATTTGTTGAGGGATCAAAAATAGAAAATAAGTTTGTTATCATTTTCAAGATAAATTATTTAATTTTAAATTTTTAAAATTTATTTTATTTTTAATTCTAATTTGATAAGTATAATAGTTTAATATATTAAATAAAATAAAAATTATAATAAATAAAAAGAATGAGAATAATCAATTAATTGGTATTATTTGTGGGATAAAAGAATATTATATTTATAATAATTTAAATTTGACATATTTATGTTATCTATTTAACTAATTCTTTCCATTAGAAGTAATTGCTAATTTACTATTAAATGATTTAAGAGACCAATACTTGCTTTCAGTCATCTAATGAATTATGAATAATTAGAAATTCAATTAATAAAATTTTTTAATGGAATTCTTTCAACAACAATAGGCATAAAACTATGATTAGCTCCACAAATTTCAGAACATTGTCCATAGAATAATCCTGGTCGTCTTAAGAAAAAATTTGTTTGATTTAATCGTCCTGGGTTTGCATCTACCTTAATTCCTAAGGCTGGAATTGTTCAAGAGTGAATTACATCTGTTGCTGTAATTATAATTCGAATTTGGTTGTTTATAGGGAGAATAATTCGATTATCAACATCTAATAATCGAAAATTAGAAATTTCATTTCTTGATAATTTATTTAATATATACGAATCAAATTGAATATCATTAAAATCCGAATATTCATAACTTCAGTATCATTGATGTCCGATAGTTTTAAGGGTGATTAATGGGTTATTAATTTCATCTAATAAATATAGAAGTCGAAGAGATGGTAAAGCAATAAAAATTAATGTAATTGCTGGTAAAATAGTTCAAATTAATTCAATTATTTGACTTTCTAGTAAATATCGATTAATAAAAGAATTAAAAAATAAACTTATTATTAAGTAACCAACTAAAATTGTAATTACAATTAAAATAATTAATGTGTGGTCATGGAAAAAAATAATTTGTTCTATTAAAGGAGTTGCCCCATTTTGAAAATTAAGATTAGATCAAGTAGCCATTTCTAAAAAAAGGATAATCCTTTATATATGGGGCTTAAATCCATTACATATAATCTGCCATATTAGAAATTTATTAAAATTGGGATTTCATTATATGAATGTTCTGCTGGGGGTAAATTTTGATATCATTCAATTGATGAATTTATATTTAATGAAAATAAAGCAATTCGTTGATTAATTATTGATTCTCAGATAATAATTAATAAGAATATAACCCCAATTAGAGAAATATATGACCCTAAAGATGAAATAATATTTCATGAGGTAAATGTATCTGGATAATCTGAATATCGTCGAGGTATTCCTGCTAACCCTAAAAAATGTTGAGGGAAAAATGTTAAATTTACTCCAATAAATATTGTAAAAAATTGGATTTTTAATAAATAATTATTTAATGTTAATCCTGTGAATAGGGGGTATCAATGAATAAATCTTGCTATAATAGCAAATACTGCTCCCATAGATAGAACATAATGGAAATGTGCAACTACATAATAAGTATCATGTAAAGAGATATCAATGGAAGAATTTGAAAGAACAATTCCTGTTAATCCTCCTACTGTAAATAAAAACACGAATCCTAATCTCCATAATATTGAGGGATTATAATTAATTTGAGTTCCGTGAAGTGTGGCTAATCAACTAAAAATTTTGATACCTGTAGGTACTGCAATAATTATTGTAGCTGAAGTAAAATATGCTCGTGTATCAATATCTATTCCTACTGTAAATATATGATGAGCTCATACAATAAATCCTAAAAGACCAATTGCTAATATTGCATAAATTATTCCTAAAGATCCAAAAGTTTCCCTTTTTCCTCTTTCTTGGGAAATAATATGGGAAATTAGACCAAATCCTGGTAAAATTAAAATGTAAACTTCAGGATGTCCAAAAAATCAAAATAAATGTTGGTATAAAATTGGATCTCCCCCGCCTGCAGGGTCAAAAAAAGATGTATTAAGATTTCGATCTGTTAATAATATTGTAATAGCTCCTGCCAGTACAGGTAAAGATAATAATAATAATAAAGCTGTAATAACTACTGCTCAAGCAAATAACGGTATTTGATCAAATGATATTCCCTTTGATCGTATATTAATTACAGTAGTAATAAAATTTACTGCTCCTAAAATTGAAGAAATTCCGGCTAAGTGGAGAGAAAAAATTGCTAAATCTACTGATCCTCCTCCATGGGCAATATTAGATGAAAGTGGGGGGTACACCGTTCATCCAGTTCCTGCTCCATTTTCTACAATTCTTCTGGAAGTAAGAAGTAAAAGAGAAGGGGGTAATAATCAAAAACTTATATTATTAAGTCGGGGGAATGCCATATCAGGAGCTCCTAATATAAGAGGGACTAATCAATTACCAAATCCTCCAATTATAATAGGTATTACTATAAAAAAAATTATGATGAATGCGTGAGCAGTTACAATAGTATTATAAATTTGGTCATCTCCAATTAAAAGTCCTGGATTCCCCAATTCTGCTCGAATTAATAAACTTAGGGATGTTCCTACTATTCCTGATCAAATTCCAAAAATAAAATAAAGTGTTCCAATATCTTTATGATTTGTTGAGTAAAGTCATTTTCGCTTAAATAAAATGGCTGAGGTTTAAGCGATAAATTGTAAATTTATTTACGAGATTTTTTCTCTTTTATTATTGGCCTTATATTCAATAAATGATATTAAATTGCAAATTTAAAGTAGTAGGGTATAAATACTAAGGCTTAAAGAGAGTATTCTTTATATATAATTTTGAAGATTATTAGTTTAATTTAACTTAAAACCTTTATAAAAAGAATATAAAAAAAGTCGATAAAATTAATCTAGTTAAAGAAGTAAAAGAGAGAAAATTAATTGTATTTAGGTTATTACTTTTAAAATTTAATTTAAATCATTTAAATTTAAAATAATTAAATATAAATGCTGAGTAAGTAATTCGAATATAAAAAAATAATACAATTAAAGCTATACAGATAAAAAAAAAAGATAGGAAATATATGTTATTTTCAATTAAAAAATTAATAATAATTCATTTAGGAAAAAATCCTAAAAATGGGGGGAGTCCCCCTAAAGATAATAAATTTAATAAAATTAATAATTTAACTATTTTATTTATATTATTAAAAAATAATTGATTAATATAAAATAAATTTAATATATAAAATAATCTACATATAATAACTAATAAAAAAGAATAAATTATTATGTAAAATATTCATAAATTTTCTCTGATAATAATTGAAAATATTAATCATCCTAAGTGATTAATTGATGAAAAAGCCAATAATTTTCGTAATGATGTTTGGTTTAATCCTCTTACAGCTCCGACAAAAGTTGTAATTACTATAATAAAATATAAAAAATTTAAATTAAAATAATAAGACAATAAAATTAAGGGGGTAATTTTTTGTCATGTTATTAAAATAAAACAATTTATTCAAGATAGTCCTTCTATAATATTGGGGAATCAAAAATGGAAGGGGGCTGCTCCTATTTTTATAATTAAGGAAGAATTTATTATAATAGTAATTAAATCATTATAAATAAAAATTTTTATTGACATTATATTTAATAGAATTACAAATAATAAATTAATAGATGCAATTGACTGGGTAAGAAAATATTTCAGGGAGGCTTCTGAAGATATTAGATTATTAGATACTGAGATAATGGGGATAAATCTCAGTAAATTAATTTCTAGCCCAATTCAACATCCTAATCAAGAATTTGATGAAATTGAAATTAATGTACTAAAAAATAAAATATAATAAAAAAATATTATGCTTGAGTTATTTTTTAAGTGAATTTAAAATAAAATTTGAAAATTTATTTATGATTAATAAAATCATTAATATTGTATTTATATTTTAGTGTAGGAAGCACCATAGTTTTTGATACTGTTAGATTTAGTTTAACTCTAAAAAATATAATAAAGGAAGAATAACTTCATTATTTATCCTATCAGAATAATCCTTTTATCAGGCACTTTATTTTTAAAAAAAAGGGATTCCTTTATAGTTGGGGTATGAACCCAAAAGCTTATATTAGCTTATTTTTAATATTAATATATTTTATTTTTATGTATAATTTATTTCGATTGGGGTGGCCAAATTTATAAATAAAATACAGTTATTTTTCTAATACTAATATTTATATTTAAGTGTAATAATGTTTATATATATATATGTACATATAAGTATATTTATATTAAAATATTTATATATTAATAAATATTTTAATAAATATTAAAATTAATATTAATAAAATTAATTATATTAATTTTATATTTATCTAAGTGTATTATATGGAGATTATAGAAATATTGTTATTTATAAATTAATATAAATAAAAGAAAAAAAGGAATTATTAAATTATTTATATATATAATAATTACCTATAGGTATCATAGTATTATATATTAATAAATATATATATATATATATGATATCTATATAAATATTTATTAATATATAAATATTTTAATATATATTAAAATTAATATTAATAAAATTAATTATATTAATTTTATATTTATCTAAGTGTATTATATGGAGATTATAGAAATATTGTTATTTATAAATTAATATAAATAAAAGAAAAAAAGGAATTATTAAATTATTTATATATATAATAATTACCTATAGGTATCATAGTATTATATATTAATAAATATATATATATATATATGATATCTATATAAATATTTATTAATATATAAATATTTTAATATATATTAAAATTAATATTAATAAAATTAATTATATTAATTTTATATTTATCTAAGTGTATTATATGGAGATTATAGAAATATTGTTATTTATAAATTAATATAAATAAAAGAAAAAAAGGAATTATTAAATTATTTATATATATAATAATTACCTATAGGTATCATAGTATTATATATTAATAAATATATATATATATATATGATATCTATATAAATATTTATTAATATATAAATATTTTAATATAAAAAAAAAAAAAAAAAATCTATATTAATTAATTATACATATAATAAATAAATTATTATGGTTTGAAAATTTTATTATAAATTTATTTTACATATAAATTTCTGTATATAAATTTAATTATTTTAAAAATAATTATTTTGTAGTAATTAATATTAAAAATATAATATTAATAAATATTTTAATAAATATTAAAATTAATATTAATAAAATTAATTATATTAATTTTATATTTATCTAAGTGTATTATATGGAGATTATAGAAATATTGTTATTTATAAATTAATATAAATAAAAGAAAAAAAGGAATTATTAAATTATTTATATATATAATAATTACCTATAGGTATCATAGTATTATATATTAATAAATATATATATATATATATGATATCTATATAAATATTTATTAATATATAAATATTTTAATATATATTAAAATTAATATTAATAAAATTAATTATATTAATTTTATATTTATCTAAGTGTATTATATGGAGATTATAGAAATATTGTTATTTATAAATTAATATAAATAAAAGAAAAAAAGGAATTATTAAATTATTTATATATATAATAATTACCTATAGGTATCATAGTATTATATATTAATAAATATATATATATATATATGATATCTATATAAATATTTATTAATATATAAATATTTTAATATATATTAAAATTAATATTAATAAAATTAATTATATTAATTTTATATTTATCTAAGTGTATTATATGGAGATTATAGAAATATTGTTATTTATAAATTAATATAAATAAAAGAAAAAAAGGAATTATTAAATTATTTATATATATAATAATTACCTATAGGTATCATAGTATTATATATTAATAAATATATATATATATATATGATATCTATATAAATATTTATTAATATATAAATATTTTAATATAAAAAAAAAAAAAAAAAATCTATATTAATTAATTATACATATAATAAATAAATTATTATGGTTTGAAAATTTTATTATAAATTTATTTTACATATAAATTTCTGTATATAAATTTAATTATTTTAAAAATAATTATTTTGTAGTAATTAATATTAAAAATATAAGAAATTATGATTTAGTAATATTATAATTATAAACAAATTTTGTGCCAGCAGTTGCGGTTATACAAAATATAAATTAAAATTTATTAATATTAATATTTAAATAATAAATTTATTAAATTAATTTTTAAATTATTAGGTGAAATTTTAATTTAATTAAAATTTAATTTTATTTTTTTAATTAATAAATTTTATGAAAAACTAGGATTAGATACCCTATTATAAAAATTTAAATTAAAAATATTAGAATAGTATTTATTTATTTATTGAAACTTAAAGAAATTGGCGGTATTTTAGTTTATTTAGAGGAATCTGTTTAATAATTGATAATCCACGAATGAATTTACTTAATTTATTTAATTTGTATATCGTTGTTAAAAAAATATTTTTAAAAAATAATAATATTTTAAAATTTAAATTAAAAATTAAATCAGATCAAGATGCAGTTATAATTAAGAATATTAATGGATTACAATAAATTTATTTAATAATATGGATATTTAATTGAAATATTAAATTGAAGGTGGATTTAAATGTAATTATTTTTATTTTATGATAATGATTAAAAATTAAAATATGTACATATTGCCCGTCGCTTTCATTTATAAATTGAAATAAGTCGTAACAAAGTAGAGGTACTGGAAAGTGTTTCTAGAAAGATCAAATTATAGCTTAAATAGAGTATTTCATTTACATTGAAAAGATATTGTTAAATCAATTTGTTTGAATTAAGGGGGAATTAAAATTTATGGGGGTAATAAAAATAATTTTATATTAAAAATAAGGGGGTTTAAGTATTTTTAATAAAAAAAATTTTTATTTTTATAGTGAATTAGTATTGTGGGAGAATTTTGAAATAATTTATATGTAAAATAAATTAAAGTAAAATTAAAATTAATTTTTTGTATCTTGTGTATCAGAGTTTATTAAAAAAATTATTTAGGTAAAAAATTCTCGAATTTTAAAGAGTTAATTAATTAATAAAGTTATTGTGATATAAATATTTTAAATAATTAATTAGAAATGAAATGTTAATCGTTTTTAAAGATATCTAGTTTTTTTAGAAATAAATTTAATTTATGTATTTATTTATAAATTAATTAATTTTTTAATTAATTTAAATTAATATTTAATATTTTAAGGGATAAGCTTTAAAATAGATTTTTATAATTATTTTTAATTAATTTTTAATATTTTATTTAATAGAAATTTTTAGAATTTATATTGTTTAAAAATTTTAATTTATTATAAAAAATTTCATAAAAAATAAAATTTAATAATAATTTAATTTTTTATAAAAATATTTTTTTTAATTTTTTAAAATAAATAATAATGATAAAATTAGTATAAAATTATATTTATATTATTAGTTTAGTATAAATAAATATGTTAATAAGTATATTTTATTTTTAATTTATGAAAAGGAATTCGGCAAAAATTTATATTCACTTGTTTATTAAAAACATGTCTTTTTGATAATAATTTAAAGTCTAATCTGCCCACTGATAATTAATTAAAGGGCTGCAGTATTTTGACTGTACAAAGGTAGCATAATCATTAGTCTCTTAATTGGTGACTTGTATGAATGATTGGATGAGATATAAACTGTCTTTTTTTAATTTTTAGAAATTAATTTTTTAATTAAAAAGTTAAAATAAATTTAAAAGACGAGAAGACCCTATAGAGTTTTATTTTTATTAAAATTAAAATTATATATATAATTAAAAATTTAAAATTTTATTAAGAATTTTATTGGGGGGATAAAAAAATTAAAAGAACTTTTTAAAATTATAACTTAGATAAAAGATATTATGATCCAAAATTTTTGATTAAAAGATTAATTTACCTTAGGGATAACAGCGTTATTTCTTTTTTTAGTTCATATAAAAAAAGGAGTTTGCGACCTCGATGTTGGATTAAGATAAAATTTAAATGCAAAAGTTTAAAATTTTGATCTGTTCGATCATTAAAATCTTACATGATCTGAGTTTAAACCGGTGTGAGCCAGGTTGGTTTCTATCTTTAGAAAAATTTAATATTTTAGTACGAAAGGATCAAATATTAAAAATAATTTTATTTTATTGAATTTTAATAATTTATTATACTATTTTGACAGAATAATGTAATGATTTTAGAATTCATTTATGTATAATTTATTATACAGATAGTAAATGTTTTTATCTGATTATTTATTAATTTTTATTGGGGGTTTAATTTTAATTATTGGTATTTTAATTGGGGTAGCTTTTTTAACTTTATTGGAGCGTAAAGTTTTAGGGTATATTCAAATTCGTAAGGGTCCTAATAAGGTTGGTATGATGGGGATTTTACAACCTTTTGCGGATGGTATTAAATTATTTGTTAAGGAACAAACTTATCCTAATTTATCTAATTATATAATATATTATTTTTCTCCTGTAATTAGTTTTATTATGTCTTTATTGATTTGAATATTGATTCCTTATTATTTTAATATGATAAGTTTTAATTTAGGTTTATTATTTTTTTTTTGTTGTACAAGAGTTGGTGTTTATACTGTTATAGTTGCTGGTTGGTCTTCTAACTCTAATTATGCACTATTAGGGGGACTGCGAGCTGTAGCTCAAACAATTTCTTATGAAGTTAGATTAGCTTTAATTATATTATCTGGAATTATATTGATTATAGATTTTAATTTATTTAAATTAATAGATTATCAATCTATTATTTGATTTATTTTTATTATATTACCTTTATCTTTATGTTGATTTTCATCAAGATTAGCTGAGACTAATCGAACTCCTTTTGATTTTGCAGAAGGAGAAAGTGAATTAGTTTCCGGGTTTAATGTTGAATATAGAAGAGGGGGATTTGTATTAATTTTTTTAGCTGAGTATGCAAGAATTTTATTTATGAGTTTATTATTTGTTTTAATTTTTTTAGGGGGATTTAATTTAAGTTTGATTTTTTATTTAAAATTAAGATTTATTTCTTTTATTTTTATTTGGGTTCGTGGAACTTTACCTCGTTATCGTTATGATAAATTAATATATTTAGCTTGAAAGTGTTATTTACCTTTATCTTTAAATTTTTTATTATTTTTTTTAGGTTTGAAGTTATTTTTATAAGTTTAAATTTATCTAGTATAAATTAATAGAATAATAATTCTTTCTTAAGTTTTCAAAACAAATGCTTATTTACAAGCTCATTAATTAATTATTTAAAAATTAAGTTATCTCAATATTTTGCTACTAAGGGATTAATAATAAAGTAAGAAAAGTATAAGATAGTTAAAATTTGTCTGGTGATTACATAAGGATTTTCTACTGGTTTAGCTCCAATTCAAGTTAATAAAATTAATGTTACTATTATTGATCAAAATAAGATTTGATTGATAGGGTAAAATTGAAGTCCTTTAAATTTTTTATTAAATGTAAATGGTAAAATAAATAAAATTATAATTGACATTAATAAAGCAATTACTCCTCCTAATTTATTGGGAATTGATCGTAAAATTGCATATGCAAATAAAAAATATCATTCAGGTTGAATATGAGTTGGGGTTACTATGGGATTAGCGGGAATAAAATTGTCGGGATCTCCAAGTAAGTATGGATTTGTTAGTGTTAAAATTGTTAAAATAAATAATATAATAATAAATCCAATTATATCTTTAAAAGTGAAAAATGGGTGGAATGGAATTTTATCAAGGTTACTATTGATTCCTAAGGGATTATTTGACCCTGTTTGATGTAAAAATAATAAATGAATAATTGTTATTATAGCAACAATAAATGGCAGTAAAAAATGGAAGGTATAAAATCGAGTTAGAGTTGCATTATCTACTGCAAAACTTCCTCAAATTCAGGTTACTAATATTTTTCCTAAATAAGGAATTGCAGATAATAAATTTGTAATTACTGTTGCCCCTCAAAAAGATATTTGTCCTCATGGAAGTACATATCCTATAAATGCAGTAGCCATTAATAGAAATAAAATTAAGATTCCTACAAATCATGTATTTATATATATAAATGATTCATAATAAATTCCTCGTCCAATATGTAAATAAACACAAATAAAAAATAATGATGCTCCATTGGCGTGTAAAGTTCGAATTAATCATCCATAGTTTACATTTCGGTTAATATAGTTTACTCTAGAAAAAGCTAATTCAATATTAGCTGTGTAATATATTGTTAAAAATAATCCAGTAATAATTTGAACTCTTAAGCAGATACCAAGTAAAGATCCAAAATTTCATCATGTTGAAATAGAAGAGGGGGTAGGTAAATCAATTAATGAATTATTAATAATTTTTAAAATAGGATGAGTTTTTTGAATTGGTTTAGATATAGACATTAGTTAAATGTTCGTAATGGCCCTAAGAAAATATTAGTAATTTTTACTACTGCAATTATTGTAATTAATAAATAAATAATTATTATTGATATTAAAATAAATGTTTGTTTATTATATAATTTTGTTAAATTTATTTTATTTTCATTATTAAAAAATAAGTATTTTTCAAAAAAATTATTTATTTCATAATTAAATGAAAAATTTAGTCAATTTAATTTATTAATTAGAAATATTATTAAAATTAATCTAATTATAAATAATATAATAAAATAAGTTATTTTTATAAGTGAAAATTTAAATATTTCATTTGAAGCAATTCTAGTAACATAAATAAATAATACTAGTAAACCTCCCAAGAAAGTTAAAAATAAAATATAAGAAAATCAATAAGAGTTAATTAATAGTCCTGTAATTAGACATGTTAATAAAGTTTGTAATAAAATTATTAATCCTATTGATAGTGGATGTGACAAAAAAAATATAATTATTGAAAAAAAAATTAGTGTTAATCTTAAAATTATTTTTAAAATTTCAAAGAATAGTTTAATTAAAATAATAATTTTGGAGATTATTGATAGAGATATTTCTTTTTCTTTGAAGTTTTTAAAGAAATTTTCATATTTTTGGTTTACAAGACCAATGTTTTAATTAAACTATAAAAACTAATGATAATATATATATATGTTACTTTTATTTTTATATTTGTTATTGGTAACATAATTTTTGTGGGTAAGTATAAACATTTATTAATTGTTCTTTTAAGATTAGAATTTATTGTTTTAAGAATTTTTTTTTTTTTTTTGTTATTATTATCTTATATTGAGTATGATATATATATGTTAATAAGTTTTTTAGTTTTTTCTGTTTGTGAGGGAGTTTTAGGATTATCTATTTTAGTTTCTATAATTCGTACTTATGGTAATGATTATTTTCAAAGATTTAATTTATTATAAATGATAAAATTTTTGTTTTTTTTAATTTTTTTAATACCTTTATGTTTTTTACGAAATATATTTTGATTGGTTCAAATGATATTTTTTTTTTTAATAGTATTATTTATAAATAAGATAATTAATATTAATATATATAGTGATTTAAGATATTTTTTAGGTTGTGATATTATTTCTTATGGTATAATTTTATTAAGAATTTGAATTTGTGTTTTAATAATTATGGCAAGAGAAAATTTATATAAATTAGGATTTTATGTTAATTTTTTTTTACTAAATATTGTATTTTTAATAATTATGTTATATTTGACTTTTAGAACTTTAAATTTATTTATGTTTTATTTATTTTTTGAAAGAAGTTTAATTCCTACTTTATTTTTAATTATTGGTTGAGGGTATCAACCAGAACGGTTACAGGCGGGTATATATTTATTATTTTATACTTTATTTGCTTCTTTACCTTTATTATTAGGTATTTTTTATATTTTTTTAGAGGTAAATACAATATTTATATATTTATATAAATTTATAAATATAAATATTTTTATTTTATATTTAGTTATGATTTTAGCATTTTTGGTCAAAATACCTATATATTTTGTTCATTTATGATTACCTAAGGCTCATGTAGAAGCTCCTGTTTCTGGTTCAATGATTTTAGCTGGAATTATATTAAAATTAGGGGGCTATGGGTTATTCCGTATTTTAGTTTTATTTCAAGAAATTGGTATAAAATATAATTTTATTTTAATAAGTATTTCATTGTTAGGAGGATTATATGTAAGTTTAATATGTTTTTGTCAAGTTGACATAAAGTCATTAATTGCTTATTCATCTGTTACTCATATAAGAATTGTTTTAGGGGGTATTTTAACTTTTAATTATTGGGGGTTTATTGGTGCTTATATTTTAATAATTGGGCATGGTTTATGTTCATCGGGAATATTTTTTTTAGCTAATATTAATTATGAGCGATTAAATAGACGAAGCTTATATATTAATAAGGGGATAATAAATTTTATGCCTTCTATAAGTTTGTGATGATTTTTATTGTTAACATCTAATATAGCAGCTCCTCCTTCTTTAAATTTAATAGGAGAAATTAGTTTACTTAATAGTTTAATTAGATGATCATGAATTTCAATTATTATTTTAGTATTAGTTTCTTTTTTTAGTGCTGGTTATAGCTTATATTTTTATTCATTTGTTCAACACGGAGAAATTTATAGAGGTATTTATAGTTTTTATACAGGAGTTTCTCGGGAGTACTTAGCATTAATGCTTCATTGATTACCTTTGAATTTTATTATTTTAAAAATTGATTATAGAATAATTTGATTTTACTTAAATAATTTAATTAAAATATTGATTTGTGGTTTCAAAAATATGAATTTATTCATTTTAAGTTATAAAAAATATTTCAATTTGTTTTTTAAGATTTTTTTTTTTTTTTATTTTTAGATTGTTAAGTTTTTTGTTTATAATTTATTTTATTATAAATAATTTAGTTATTTTTATTGAGTGAGAAATTATTAGATTAAATTCTAGCATAATTATTATATCTATATTGTTTGATTGAATATCTTTATTGTTTATAAGATTTGTTTTATTAATTTCTTCAGTTGTAATTTATTATAGAAAAAGATATATAAATTCTGAAGTTAATCTTAATCGGTTTATTATTTTAGTAATTTTATTTGTTGTATCTATGATATTATTAATTATTAGTCCTAATATTATTAGAATTTTACTTGGTTGAGATGGATTAGGTTTAGTTTCTTATTGTTTAGTTATTTATTATCAAAATGTAAAGTCTTATAATGCTGGGATATTGACTGTCTTAATAAATCGTGTGGGGGATGTGTGTATTTTAATAGTTATTTCTTGAACTTTAAATTATGGGAGTTGAAATTATTTATTTTACTTGAATTTTATATTTTATGATTTAGTAAGTGGATTTATTAGATTTTTAATTATTTTAGCGGCAATAACTAAAAGAGCTCAAATTCCTTTTAGTTCATGGTTACCTGCTGCAATAGCAGCTCCAACTCCAGTTTCAGCTTTAGTTCATTCTTCCACATTAGTAACTGCGGGGGTTTATTTATTAATTCGTTTTAATGTAATATTAGTTGATACTATTTTTTTAAAAATTTTATTATTATTATCTGGGTTAACTATATTTATAGCGGGCATTTCTGCTAATTATGAGTTTGACTTAAAAAAAATTATTGCTTTTTCTACTTTAAGCCAATTAGGCTTAATAATAAGAATTTTAAGAATAGGATTCCCTGATTTAGCATTTTTTCATTTATTAACTCATGCAATATTTAAGGCTTTATTATTTATATGTGCAGGAGTTATTATTCACATAATAAATGATACTCAAGATATTCGATTTATAGGTGGGGTTAGAAATTTTATTCCTTTAACTTCTTTATGTTTAAATATTTCTAATTTGGCTTTATGTGGAATTCCTTTTTTGGCTGGATTTTATTCTAAAGATATAATTTTAGAGATAGTTTCTTTAAGAAATTTAAATTTAATGGGGTTTTTATTATATTATGTTTCTACTGGGTTGACTATGTTTTATACTCTTCGGTTATTATTTTATTTAATAATTAATGATTTTAATTTAATTTCTATTTATAATTTATATGATGAAGATTTTATTATACTTAAAAGTATATTTGTTCTTTTATTTATAAGATTATTTGTAGGTAGTATATTAAGATGATTAATATTTATAACTCCTTATATAATTTTTTTACCTTTAAATTTAAAGTTAATAGTTATTATTGTTAGATTAATTGGAGGATTTATTGGTTGACTTTTTAGAAGTTTAAGTATATTTAATTTAAAAAAATTTTTTTTAGGTTATGAGTTAAGAAATTTTTTTAGTTCTATATGATTTATGACTAATTTATCTACTTATAGTTTAATTTATTATTTTTTAAATTTTGGGCAAAATTTATTGAAAAATGTAGATATAGGATGAAGTGAAATTTATAGTGGTTATGGAATATACTCAGTTTTTAAAAATTATTCAAATTTTTTTCAGGTTTTTCAAATAAATAATTTAAAAATTTATTTATTTAGATTTATTTTATGAATAATTATTTTATTATTTATATTTATTATAATATA